>CM033472.1:68440355-68478417 GCA_019447015.1 Hymenochirus boettgeri
CATCTATCTATCTATCTATCTATCTATCTATCTATCATCTATCTATCTATCTATCTATCTATCACCAATCTATCTATCATCTATCTATCTATCTATCTATCTATCTGTCTGTCTATCTATCTATCTACCTATCTATCTATCTATCTATCTATCTATCTATCTATCTATCTATCTATCTATCATCTATCTATCTATCTATCTATCTATCACCAATCTATCTATCATCTATCTATCTATTAATCTGCGGGATTGCTATTCCTTCAGGAGGGAGTGGGGGAGTAGTAAATGCAGAAAACACAGTTCCGATAAAAAGAACCGGAGGTGCCTCTTGAGAGGAGACACTATTTTAGGGCCTCCAAATCGGTGATTATAGTAACCCAAAGAAAGGCTTGGCAAAATAACAACCTGTAACTTAAAAATATTGGGGGAACCTGTATTTATCATCATAATGCGCCCATTTACATCGTCCGTGTTGCCCAGGTTCAAAGCAGAATCTGTAAATATTGCCTCTATTAATGATACCGCGGCTCGCCTCCCTTAGCACAGTAAAAATTAATGGTTACACCCAGTTAATAGAATGTCAATTCGAGCGGTTGTTGAAAAAATCCCTTGGTTTATTGGGAAAAATCTAGGGGTCCCGCTAAGGATTATGGAACCCATTCATTTACGAATTATGGAGCTGCAAACAGATGCCATGGGGGGTTCAATTAGGTTTTTTCAGGAAAGAAAGAGATTTCGCATAAAGGGGGAGAAGGTTTGGATAAGAGGGAAAAGGCGCTATGCGAGATCTATTTGTTTCGCGCGTAATAATAAAAATTCGCGCAAAACCGGATGTTATGTCTAAAAAAGATACCTTAATTAATTATCTATAGTCGTAATAGTGCACAAAAAAACAAGCAACTTCGGTTATTGGACTTGTTGGCATTCTTTAACCCTGCTACCTGGATAACGTGCAATAAGACCAAGTGGTTCTTGCGCGGAAGAGGCCAAAACCATCGGATTCCAATCGGCGTTCTTTGTATTGGAATAGGGACAGGGCCTAGAGTCTTGGTGTCAAGTATGACTCGAGGTAAGTTCCAGGATAATCAGATGCCAAATCCGGGGGGCCCAGATCGTTCCCCTGGTGTCGATAAATGGGGTCATGCATCTGGAACGAGGCCAAGTCTGCCTGAATCGTCTTTCGGATCTGGTTATGTTGTTTTAATGAAAAAGCAGGATCTGATTCTGATGAGGTTCCGAATCTATTGGAATTACTGTTAGCTGACAATGAGTCTTGTTCGGAGTTCGTCCCTAGGGTTCAATGGCAAGGTGCTAGGGATCATGAGGTGCGTTAGAAAAAGCCAGCGGGTTCTGAACACTAGAAGCTCGAGGTTCATTGAGTTCTCAAGTGGGGTGGTATCAGCCATCGCCAGTTGGAAGGGGGCTAATAGATCGCTTAGATTCAGGACGGCGCACAACCCAACGAATAGGGTTAGACATATCTTATCCTGATTACAGGACGGCATTGACAGGCGCTAATCGTTTGGGTGGCGGTTGGAGTTCAGTGTAGGTTCACTTCTCCTTTGTGGTGGCGGATACAATCCTTGTGAATGGTATGGTTCAAAAGCCGTTACAAAAATTCCCTCTGGGGATCCAGAGGCCTGGCATTTAGCATTGGCTCGGCTAGGAGTTTCATTGGGTTAACGCAAGGATGTAAAATTAGAGCTGGCCGATTGTGGTAACACACGTTGTAGTTGTTAAATACGCTGTGTCCGTTTATTTATTTTACAACCCACCCTGTTTTCCGGGCCGTTATATGTTTCATTTCCTAGTTAAGATTGTTTATGTCGGTCATGGTTAGCCAGCCCATTTTATCCCATCCAGTCTGATAGCTCCGGTCGCCGGGTTAGGGAGCGGGGCGGCCGGTGACCTGGGGGAGTGGAGGATTCATCGGGTGGAGTGCTGGGAGCTGTAGTCAGGCCGGCAAGCGGCCCGTGGCTCGGTGTGCGGGTTCCCATGCTGTGGCGCGCGTCTTCATTACCGGGTCCCAGCAGCGCCGCCGCGTGCCTTCCGATTGTGGCCGGCCGAGTCTCGCGGGCCCGGGACGTGACGTCATCGTCTGACGTCACGCGGGTATATAAAAAGGGGGGCGGCCACTAGGTACTGGCGCCATTTTATTTTCATTGCCAGGGAATCACTTCTTCCCTTTTCCCTCCCTCGAGCCCGCCCTCCTTAGTTAATTTTTCAGTTATTTGCTTGTGTGGTATTAAATTATGTTTTAAGGAGAATGGGATTTTTGAGTCACAGCTGGCGTATACATCCTTGCGAATGGTATGGTTCAGAAGCGTTACTGCCCTCTGGTGATCACCCAGAGGCCGGCATTTATCATTGGCTACGGCTAGGAGTTCATTGGAGTTTACGCAAGGATTTAACCTTTAAGAGCTGGCCGATTGTGTAAACACAAGTTGTATTGTGTTAATAAACTGTGGCCGTTTTTGTACACCGCAACTTTTCCGCCTGTTTAGTTTTTCATCATTCCTAGTTAAAGATGTTTATGTGGGGTAATGGTTTAGCACCCATTTTATCCCAATCCATGTCATGACAGCTTAAAGGTTAATAGATATATAATTAACAACAAGTAATTTGCTTATTACAATTTCTGCTACTACTTATTTATCTAGCCATCTTAAAAAAGAGGACTTAAAAAAGTATTAGAAACCTTGTTTTTCTAGCGAAAATTAATTCATTGCCCATCATTTGTGTATGTTTGCATGTAAACAAAATATGGGGAAACCACTAATGTACATTAACCGTTTAGTTTATCATTACTGCGCATTGAAAACGAGAAATAAGCCACTTTTGAATACACTGTTTTTTTTCTAATCGTAATAATAATAAGTGCAGGTTATGAATATAAGGGACATTTGATTTAACTGATTTTAATATTGCTTTTACAAGATTTCATTTTCAACTGGACCCGGGTCCCCCTTTTTTGGTCCACCAAGATCGGGGGTCATTCCCAGGGTTTCGGTAAGAATTCCAAACTTGTTTGTCTTTCCGGGCCTATCGTCTCTGGCCACCTCTGATCTAAACGAGCTAACCGGGAATCATGATAGAGGGAAGTAATCCGGATCATAGGTCCGTGTAACCATATATCACATGTTTTGGGTCCCAAGGGTCGGCGGAACCAATCGGACCAGTGGGGTCGGCTATACCCCGTATTATCAATAGGATCCAGGATCCAATTATTGGGCCCAAGGCCCATATCAAGATCATACATGGTTGTCTGACCAGTATCCGCGGATCAAGGATCCATAATTTCGGCATTGGATGATACTTGGTTGTCAGACATATTTCACTTGTTTTAGGTCTCCCTGATGTGACTAAGCTCTTAAATCCCAGAACCTCATAGGATTCCATAACTCTTGCTTTGTTCTTATTCTGTTGCCATGAAATTACAAGTTAATCTGTTTTTGTATATGACTAAAGTACTGGTTGTGTAAAGTGTACGGATAATTTTGGAAGTACTGTTGACAATGTGTAAAACAAACCCTTCTTATGGTAGTCTCGTTGGTCGAGACTGTAGAGAGTATAGCATGGTGACACTACGTCGCGTACTTGTGTGTTATCCCAACCCCAAACAACCCCCCCGCACAAGAAAAAAAAAAAAACCCCGCACCCTTTGTAGCTTCGTGTGATTAAATATTTGAACTGGTATAGCGGTAACCATATTATTGTAGACATATGGTCTGGTGACTGTGAATGATTTTGTATGTAATAGGATTCTTGTTAGAAAATCAAATGCAGCCTCCGTAACAGATATTGTTTGCCATATAACAATCTGGTATAGATTACACCATTGGTCCCCTTCTAGAGTCATTCCATTGGAAGTGTCCCCTTCTATCTATAAGCTCAATATCAAACTACCAAGGGAAATAATATCCCAACTTGCTATAGCTAGAAATCTATATCAAGATGGGACAAGGGAAGAGTAACATACCAATACCATCACCAGAGGTAAACGAAAGTTGCAAGGATTATGTAGCATGGGTATCTGGCATGTCGTATTACTTGCTCAACCCATGGGTAGATAATATGGCTGGTTTGGACAGAGAAAGCTCCAATAGCAGCAGTCCGTTTCCCTAGTGCGCCTCGCGCGGGTTCCGCCACGTATTGGGCCCATGATCCATTTCATATGTATGGTCAAGGTCTCTTTGTTGGAACAAGCAAGGAGTTTCCTCCCCAATATGGGATAATGGGACTATATGGAAACAGGAGGAGAACAATGTGTTTAGAATTTGTGCCTTTACTGGTATCGAAAAAATAGAATCAGGTTTAAAGAGAAAATAGTGGATAAGATAAGTTACGTGAACTAGAGGTCTTAGTCTGTTGAGTTCATGCAAAGCCTGTTGAGTGTAGCAAAGCCCTGCCTTCCCCCGCCTCCTTACAAACCCGTCTATCCAAATGACCCTGTAGAAAAGATATAGAGAGTCTAATGATTGACTCTTCAATGTTGCACATAATGCTCCACAAGCAGCCCGAAACCCTCGGACAGCCAGACAGAGTACTACCTCATGTCATCCTCAGGAGATCCAAAATGCCAGGATTTCAACCAAAGGACTAAATCGACCAGGATTATTACCAGAAGACAACATAAATGATGGTGTACTGATCGCTAAAGCCAGCCCCGCTAAGGAGATAACTACAGTCCCAAGACGACATTGTCCCAATGGAACATTGTTTCACAACACGAAAACAAGGCTGTGTCTCATGTCTCCCTTTGCTGTGGTGCTGGTGATTTATGAAATAACCTGTGTGTATCTAAGGGTCCTCCCATATTCACCTTATCTGGGAACATCGCCCATCTAAGTGTCCGACCCTTCACAGAGAACTGCCGTCTTGCTTCCTGAGCTGACAGCCATTCATGTTAACAGCTCAGAGTTCCTCACCTCTGACAACAGAAAACACAGATACAGTGGCAGTTGTTGTGTAAACACATTAGCAGCTGTCCCTGCTAACAATGATAAATTCCTATGTTTACATCCAAAAACGAAAAGTAATCTTTGCAGTGTAATGTCTTTTGCTATCATGAGTGAAAGACGAACATTAATTTCCAGCAAAAATAAAAGTAAGTATGTGGAATCGAACGAGCAACCTTCCTAGTTCTGTTTCTTTCTATAAAAAAGAAGCTTTCTACACTAGGCCCACAAGGGCTAATAGTAATGGACTAGTAACATTGGTATAGTCCTTTATCTTTTGCTAGACAACCTATAAAAAACAAAAAGTGAACTGGGGAATCGAACTGTGTCCCCTATCTGATTTTTTCCTAACCAGCACTTTAGCGTAAGACCCACCAGCGTACACCCCTCAATCATAAAGTAAATGTCATAAAATCAGTCAGACACTGTTTGTTGTCCTACTGGAAGACTCGCAATTCACTACGGGTTTGGCAGGGCCGCCATCAGTAATTTTCAGGCCCCATACGAGGTTAATTTTTTGCCCGGGCGAGCTGCCCACCACCCCCCCCCCCAATTAATTACCTCCCACACATATACCGCCAGGCCTGCCCCTGCCATTGGAACACCAGTCCCCCACAACAGAGACCCCCCCCTTTACTAAGAAGATTGGGGCCACAAGCCCTTTCTCTGTCCGCCCAATTAGGCCACCCCCACTCATGTCTTAATAGAGATGCCAAAAGACACAGACAACGGAACAGCAACAAAACATAGACACCAAGCCCGATGTGATAACAGACTAAAAGCCACGTGAATATACAGACATAGATGAAGATCAGAGAGTTGGACATGAGGACACCAATTAATGACACAGGCACAGTAGCCTGCAACTTTCATTATTACTGTTAGCAATTGGTATTTTATCAACTTACTGTTGTGTTTCAGTTTTGTAGTCAGATCTTGCCCACACTTTGGCAGGGAGGATTCTTGTAACCTTCTAACTGGACACCTCTGCCCCTATCATCTCTATCTGTCTCCCTCTCTCTCTCTGATATCTATCTCTATCTGTCCCCTCTCTCTCTCTGTATTCTAATCTCTATCTATATATCTGCTGGGCCTCTTTTTTCTATTTAACTATGTCTATCTGCTTCTTGCTATCTCTATGTGTCCCTCTATCTATCTATCTATATATCAATCTCAGCTATCTATCTTCTATCTATCTATTCTATGTAACTCTGCTATCTATCTATCTAATCTATCTTACTCTGACTACTATCTATCTATGTATCTCTGCTATCATATATTAAATCTAATCACTCTGCACGTCTAACTCTATGCTATCTATCTATCATAATCTATCTATCTATACTCTATCTATCTATCTATAATCTATCTATCTACTATCTATCTATCTATCTAACTCTGCTATCTACTCTATCTAAACTGCTAATCTATCTATCTACTATCTCTATCTATCTAACTCTATCTATCTATCTACTTCTATCTATCTATCTATCTATAATCTATTCTCTATCTATCTACTGCTATCTATCATCTCTCTATCAGCACTCCTAATCTATCTATCTATACTATCGCTATCTATCTATCTATCTATAATCTATCTATCTATCTACTAACTGCTATCTATCTATCTCTGCTATCTATCTAACTCTGTTATCTAGCTACTCTCTGCTTCTATCTAACCTGCTATCTATCTAACTCTGCTATCTATCTAACTCTGCTATCTATCTATCTAACTCTTCTATCTATCTAACTCTGCTATCATATCTAACTCTGCTATCTAATCTATTACTCTCTATCTATACTCTGCTATCTATCTAACTTTGCTATCTATCTAACTCTGCATCTATCTACTACTCTGCTATCTATCTACTCTGCTATCTATCTATCTACTCTTGCTATCTATCTATCATAACTCTGCTATCTTCTAGCTATCTAACTCTGCTATCTATCTAACTCTCTATCTATCTATTCTATCTATCTATCTACTATCTATCTATCTATGCTATCTATCTATCTAACTCTATCTACTCTATCTATCTACTCTATCTATCTAATGCTAAATCTATCTTAACTCTATCTATCTATCTAACTCTGCTATCATATCTATCTATCTATCTATCTATCACTCTATCTATCTAACCGCTGCTATCGATCTATCTAAGCTGATCTATCTACTCTGCTATCTACTTCTTCTATCTCAACCTACTATCATCTACTCTGTCTATCTATCCTCTCTTATCTACTAATCTCTAATCTTCTACTAACTAACTCGCTATCTATCTATCTATCTCCTATCTATACTATCCTATTTCCGCTATCTATCTATCTAATCTCATCTACATCTATCTACTTCTATCTATTCTTTCACGTCTATATCTCGCTCTAATCTGATCTAACTCTCATCTATCTATGCTACATCACTATCTATCTAACTCTGGGATCGATCTATGGAACTTCTGCTATCTATCTTCACTGCATCTACACTCTGCTATCTATCCTATCATCTATACTCTCTATCTTCTATGTCTCACTACATTGCTACTGATCTGTATCACTACTACTTATCTATCTGCTATCTATCTGCCCTAAAACTCCATCTACTACTCTGCTATCTATCTATCTATCTATCTATCTATCATCTATCTATCTCTCTATCTATCTGATCTTCTATCTACTATCTATCTATCTATCTTATCTTCGTATCTATCTATCTATCTATCTATGAGACTGCCCTCATTCAGCCAGGTATGATCGGGAGTGCCTCCAGAGAGGTTCCAAGATCCTCCTCCTAACTGAGTACTCCCCATAGGTCGGTCAGATCAGAGACTCAAGTTGGCCGCTCCGCCCGCCCGCCCGCCCGCCCGCCCGAGCGTCCCTAGCAGCCAGTTCCCTGTCCTACTTGTGCGGCCTGTGACGTCACGGCTAAACGCGCCGCCGTGCCGGGCGGAGATTTGAAATGGAAAGTCGTGGGGATTCGGGGCAGCTCCTCCTCCTTCCTCCGAATCCACCTCACCTCACCCCGTGTCCGAATGGAGGAATGGAAAAAGGGAGGAGCGTCTTAAAGGTCTTAACTAAAGTTCGCATGCATCACGCCGGACGGTGCTCGCGTGCAGCTGCAAACAAAGTTTAACATAGCGGGCCCGTCAGGGCCCGGCCCCACATTTAGTCGCTTTCCCCCTCCTCCGGCCCAGAGCCTCTCGGGCCCGTAACAGAAGTAGTCACTGTACCCCCCTGATGGCGGCCCCTGCTGGTTGGTAATTAAATAACGAGATGCTATATATACAGATTGTACATATGATAAACTTCATATTTTTCTAAAACATGGAATACAAACAAACAAAAACGCACTAAACTCAGGCAGTAGACATGTTATATTGTGTTTCATAGCTTAAGCTAGGGGTTAAACTTGCGACTTCTTGGTCTGAATGTTTCTTTTAAACACACAGCAATTTACATGGTGGCGCCACCAGCACAATCAACATGTGATTCCAGGTAACATTTACGAGGCCTTTATCTTTTCACTAGAAAAGAGATGGCTGTAAACTCTTGCACTATAGAGACAGTGAATTCTGGGGTCAGGGGGCGTGGCTCTTGAAGCCAACATGGCTATGAGTTGTTCTGGCAAACACGCATGCGAACCTCCTTTGTTGTACAGAATCATACTCATATCTACTAAAATGCAAACTAAACTTAGAGACGAATCTCTCTTCAACGAGTTAGGGTTCTGGGGAGAAAAACTGTTCAACATTAGATCCTGAAAACTGAAGTTTAGTTCTCCTTTAACTTCTTGTTGTAATTTGGACAACTTGGACCTCGCAACTACCTCATTGCAATTTTGCTTTAGACACCTTGTGACCACACTTGCACAACCATTGCAAAAGAGAAACCATTCATCAGACAGTCTGGCCCTAGGTTTATTATTACACACAAGGTTTCCATGTACTGTAGTTACACCTACGACCTCTTGGTGGGGAGGTGCCACGGCTTTAGAGTGCTTGTAAAACAATACTGTAGTATCACTGCTCCTGCGAATCGATATATCCATTGGCATTCCAGCACCAAGTTCATGACCAGCCTAAAGAATGGTTCATCTGACACTTTGTCAAACATACTTTGAACTACTAATACAGGTACTATAAACAATAAATAACAATAAACAGGTGCAACATTGTGCTAAAACCCCATCAAAACAGCACCTATTTTATTTTTAAAACTTTGCGCATAAAGGGCAGCCACCCCAAACACTAAAAATTAACCATTAAATGTCCACATTTGTACTGTTTTTACTAGAGTCCTACCTGTCTTCCTAATTCATCTGGTTGCTTGGGATGTCTTCAGTGAATTGTAAAAAACGACACTAGGGAGGCTTAGATAGGCTTTTTATATATCGTCCCCTCCCTAAGCCTCCCGGGAATTTTAAAAAAAATTCCCCCCCCCCCCCTGCGCAAAGAGTGCACCTCCCACCCTGGAAGCATCGCGGCTCCCCTTCCCTTCCAGTGACGCTCTCAAGAAAAAACTGAACGAGAGTTTGAGCTACATTCTGGCGCACGAATTGACCAAGTCGCGGAACCAGGAATATATACACCAATGGCAGTGAGAGAATCCAGCTGTCATGCCCTTCCACAATCACGGAACGTATTGTTACATGTTGGTTACGGACGCCAATAACGCGCACTCCAAACACTATCCTCTTCAAACACATTTATTATTGACTGTGGCAGTGCTAAGGGTAAACATCTAGAAACCCACGTTTTAAAAATAAGGTGTAACACCTATATATTTTATAATAATACACAAATGTTATCATACTACCTTAACTGATAAATAAATTATTTATATTTTCCTATATAAAATGTGTATTAAAAGATGTGTACATCTTCTCTCTCTCTCTAAGATCAATATACCCTCCATGTAATAACTATATCCATACTGTATACTTATCATATGTCCTACCTGTAGTACACTATCTCTCGTCTATATATAATTTAGATATATTTTATCTATCTCTATCTCTCCTCCTCCCCCCCTCTGTCTCCTACCATATTCCATCCATTTTATGTATTATTTCATTTATTGGTGTGTGTGTGTGTGGTGTATTTTTTTGTGTGTAAATATTTATGTATATATCACAACAGTTTTTAATATTCTGTCATAATTGGCGTCATGTATTATTATTAATATTTCAGTTATATTTTTGGTATTACTTGATTTTAATTTTTTATATCTTTTTTTAGTGTATACTTACTTTATTTTATTTTCTTAATTTTATTCTTTTTTGTAGAGGATTTTTTTTCTCTTATATTTGAACTTTTTCATCTGTTCTTGTATGTTACTTACATAATTTTCAAATGGTATTTTTTAATCTAAATATAGATGTAAATGAATATATATACATGTATTATATAAAATAATCCAAAGGGAGCGGCACTCCTTTTCCAAGGCTTTGAATCATCTGCCCGGGTGCTTTCCATTAAGTAATACACATCAAGTTGTAACCAGGTAAGGAGCACTCCGTGTCCTTCAAATTCAATCTTTATTTGCCCACTCATCGAACGCGTTTCCGGCCCACAAAGGCCGTTTCTCAAGATAACATGTGCAAAGTGATACATCTCTTTATTAAACAACACCGTGTACCTCCCCAAACCTAACCCCGCCCCTCAGTCGTGACCGTAGTATACAGGCTCAGGACCGCTTGCGTGGCGTCGGCGTGACGCACTCCCTCGGTCATGCCCGCCCCTCCCACTTAGATCATCATTTGAAGATATCGCTCCGATCAGCTGGTACACATTGCGGCTATCCAGAGGACTAACACAGTTCCTCTTTGGGTCTCCTAGGACGGGTTAGGGATACATACTATATATAGTGCATGGATCTTGTATATGATAGATAAAAGTTGCACAGGTGTCCATAGTGATAACATAGGTTTCCATAAAGGGTCCTGTAAATAAATATTAAAATTGATGGTTTAATAAATGAAAAATACTCTGAAACTTCCTGTACTATAATAGCAGCTGGTGTGTTAAATAGATAAAAAACTAAAATTACATATAGCAAATCGATTAAGATCTAAACATTGAATCAACCTAGAGTGGGGGGGGGGTGTTTGGCCGTCAATAAAACTGCTAGTGATAGCATCTCATTTAGGCCCTAGGGTACATGGTGTCCAGTTTACGGATCCCCCATCTTCAATTTGTATAAGGGCTCGATCACAGTCCCGTCCATCTGCTTTGTGATTTTCTAAACACCCCTTTTTGTCGTAATTAACCAATTGCCTCCGGGGTCGCTTATTTGGACCTCCACTAACATCTGTACTACTAACAGGTTTCCTGAGGTTTTTGCCTCTACGATTAGCCCACACGGTTGGGTGTTTTTGAAGGGTAAGAACTCATCGCTCTGTATAATGTTCCAATTGTCTTTCTAAACATGTTTTAAGTTTGTTTCGCTCGTAGGCAGTAAATCCAACTGAATGGTAATTGCAATGATATTTTTTTTTGGATTTCTTTGGTGTAGGGACAAATTATGGAGCCGTCTTGCCTTTTTGGTTTTCTTGGTGATTATGTCTTTCACTATATCCCGTTGTCTTAAATTTTGTGTACTCATATTCACCACTCGTTCCTCACTAGGTTGTATCCGTGTTGTTTCGATTCACACGTGAGAAATTGGGAGAACAAGATTCCCCTTTTTGTGTTCGATGGTGGCTTCTTAGCAATTTAGTAATGGTGTTTTGGTCGGTGGGCTTTGAACATGGTATTGGAATCCCTGCGGGGATGCCATTACTCCAAGGTCAAAAAATCTATAAGTGCATGTGTTCGCAGTTCATAGTGAACTTGATGGGTGTATCACAACTATTTAGGTTACTCAACAAAATTCTTACACTGCTCCAATGGACCCTGCCCATATGATGAATCACTTCCATCTATATCTCGTTTGTACAAATCAGATTTTGTGCAAACTTGGGGGTAAATGTGAGTCTCCTCAAAGACTTCCATATATAGATTCGCAAAGGAGGGACCCACATTTGTTCCCATGGCCGTCCCTGAGATTTGCTGGTAGAACTCCTTTGTCGAATCTGAAATTAGTTCTTACTAAGAACCATGTTCAGGAAGATCCTAAGGAAATCCACCGGTGGATGTATGTGTTGATTCTTATAAGGGCCTCTCGACAGGCGTTTATCCCGTCATTTTGGGGGATGACGGTGTATAAATTGCAAACATCACACGTCATCAGTGTGTATTCGCCTTCTGTATATATTCATGGTTCTTAGGATTGTCTCTAAGGGTTCCATGGTCCTGTAAGGGATGATTTCATGTTTTTAACTGCGGGTTGCAGGTAGTCATCTATAATTTTAGAATAGGTTTTAAATAGGGATCCGTACGATGGGGAGGGGGGGATACAATGGGGGCCGTCCTGGGGGGCTTGTCATGTGATTTATGAATTTTAGGTACCGGTGTAGAACAGTGGACCTTAGGCCACTTGGTTGGTAAGGAATTTAGCCGTCCGACTGTCTATCCACCCTTGTTGTTTCACCCAACTGTACTCTTTCATCCAAATTCTTTGAAGGACCAGTTGGATCACTATTTAGTGGTAGATATACTTTAGGGTCACTAATTGGGCTAAGCCTCAGTACATAATCATCTCTATTCATGAGGACTATTCCACCCCCTTTTTCTGCTGGCCTTATGATAATGGCAGTATCCTTCTATAAGGACCTAATGGCCTGTTTTCTTCAGGTGGTTTTAAAATTGTTTCCTATGATGGTTCGGTACCTTGAATATGTGCGCTTTCTGCTCTAGTCATATTGGCGAATACTTTAAATGGTGGTGCATGGTGGGTGGATCATAATAACTCTTAGGGGCAAATGAAGAGCCCTCTGAGGGTTATCCCTAAACATATCTCTAAGTCTTAATTTGCGTTGGAGCCTATATAAATCGATTTCAGTTTTAGATGGTGTCATGCTTGGTGGTGGGGACAAATGTCAACCCCTTGCTCAAACCATAGTTTTCTTCCTTCGTTGATTGTGCCTACTTAGGTTATATATCACACTCGTCTTCTCTGTCGGGGGGGGGCCGTCCTGCTCTTCTTCTTAGACTGGCTCCTCCTCGTGGTCTCCATTGGTTCCTCCATTGTATCTCCTGGACTGCCTGCCCACTCCTAAAAAAGTTTCCGATCTATGGGAGTCCCTTGTTGATGGAGGGTTAATGTATTTGTTGATGTGTGAGGCCATCATTATCTGAATGTTGGGATTCGTCTGAGCTTTCCACTGTTTTAAGGGATCTGGGTCTCATACGACCTCTCCATACGCCTCCTGGAGGCGTATGAGCAGGGCCGTCCTAGACTTTTTTGCCACCTGACACAAAATTCCAAATGCCGCCCCCCCTCGCCGCCGGAAGGGGTGTGGTTTTATAATTGAAAGTGGGAGGTGCTTTGTTCCGAAGTGGGAGGGGGCTTTATAACACTTTGATTTAACTTGTGTCATAATATTGTATTTACATATCATTCCTCCATTTATTTACAATACTTTGAAGGACCCACCCTCTAGAATAGTATCCTCAAGAACATCTGTCTATCTCTATCTATCTATCTTCTTCTATCTCTCTATCTATCCATCTATCATATTCTATATCTATCTCTCTATCATATCTATTTATCTATTATCTATCTCATCTATCATATCATCCATCCTATCCTCTTTCTATATCATCTATCTATCTATCTATCTAATCTCTCTATCTATCCATCTATCATCTATCTATCTATCTCTATCTATCTATCATCATCTGCCTATCTATCTCTCTATCACTATCTATCTAATCTCTCTATCTATCATCTGGCTATTATTTGTCTAATTATTATGCTAGGCCTGGGCACCTTATTTATTTATGGTTGCTGCCGTGCAAGACTGGGCCTGGGCACATTATTTTAATTATTATGACTGCTGGGCACATTATATCTGTTTGACTGGGCCTGGGCAGTGCCGCGGTGGGCACATTATATATTTATTATATAATATACTCAGGCCCGGCAGGCAGCCCAGCAATCATAAAATATATGCCTAGTCATAATTGTATGCTTGTGGTGCCAGCGGGTGTATGTGATGTGCTTGTGCTCTGTGCAGCTGGCACAGTTTATATATAGTTGGCACAAGAGCAACTGCACTACCCTGGCAGGTTGGCAAACAACACTGATACATAACAAATACGGTTACCCCCCACCAACCCCAGGCCTCATAGCACATAACAAAATATATAGTTGGGCACAATGGCACAGCACTGTGGCCCTGGCACTGTGGCACAGCAAATACCTATTTGCAAATGGCTTGCTGTGGAGCTGTGGCCACTGCCAAACCTTTCTGTGCCATCATGAGGGGAGCCTGGGAATCTGGGACTGGGATGCATTTATGTGCTGATAGATAGTGCCATGGTGCTCACCTAGTTATAATAACCACTGACTGTGCTGTGCTGTGCCCAGTTGCCCCCCCCCCCCCAGCCTGGTAGCACCAACCATGCTGCAAGCCCAGGCCACCCAGGAAATTAATTGTGTACTCACTCTTGGGGTGGGGTATCAGAACGAACCCATCCCTATTAAAAGTTGTTTGCCTTGCTTTAGGATTTATGATTCACTCACTTGGAGGAGTCTCGAACCACTGTCCGCACGGGCAAGCTGAACAAGGCGTCAGCCGCAGGCCACAACACAATCGCAGCTCTAGCGCCTGTCCTTGTCCTTGCGTGGGCTGAACTTGCGGGCTGAACTTCACTACATCACGGTCACGCCGAGTCGCCGACGCAGCGCACGCACCACGCAACGCTGAGAAGCAGCTGGTTCTGGTACGGGATGAGGACTGGACAGATCATCATCGCATTGCCTATTTGCCTTTGCCTGGTACAGAGTCAGATTCACATCAGTTTGGTACAGTAAATCATATTCCACACCGGTAGCGCACCCCCCCCCCCCCCCCCTGGACAGATTAATAGGGAGCAGTCGGCAACGCGGACTCCACCTCCAGTTTAAAAAAAAAAAAAATCCTGCCTTCATCCGTCTCTATCCAGTGCCCGCTTCCCCTACAGGTGCCGCTCTGCAGTGTGCTGCACCCTGCATCATTGAGGGAGGCGGCCCTGCGTATGAGACCCCAGATCCCTTAAGACAGATTTGCACTTTGAAGAGACCCTGGAGTGGCTCCTTTACCGTTGGTTACAAATTCCTGTATATATATCAATTGTATATTCAGATATTAAAATAATCTAAATATAAATAATCCTATATTACATACTCAGATTTTTATATATATTACTCATGATTTTTTATATATAAACGACGACCCTGGAGGGTTGAAACGCGTAGACGTTGTTTGAATAAACTTTTCTGATTTCAAGACCCGACATCTTGTGTTTGAAAGAGGATGTATACATTTATGACAAGTCACCCGGGCAATGGACTTTTTATCAGTGGAGTGCGGTCAGGTCGTATAATATTATATAATATAATATATATATAAAACATTTTTTGGGTTGTTATTTTATATTTTATATTATTAAGTACACATTGAACTGTACTAAAAAAATTTGGATAAGTAATATGGGATATTTTATAATTATAAATCTTTACATTCTAACATACATTATTATATAAAATATATATATTTTATTAAAAATAATGCACTATCGTGGAATATTTCAAATACATTTTTATATTTTTTCATTTATTAAAGTATCATTATTAGCATCTAATCATATTTTAATATAAAAATATTTTTTTATTCGAAAGCTCGGTGGTACGTGCTTTCTGTGATCAGTCACCAAGTGCAAACAACCGTGCAAGTTGGTTCGGGATCCGTTCTGACTCCCTCTTATGCCCATAGCTGTTAAGCCGTAGGGCTAAGGGAGCCAACTGAGGTCCCTTCAGCCGGTAGGAGTCGGAACCACCATAACTTGCCCTCCCTTTCTGCTCCCAGCTGCCCCAGGAAGCTTCCAGGGGTTTACATGGGAAAACCTGAGGTCCTAAAAAGAACTCAGGCAGTCCCGCCACAGTACCAACAAACGAAAACGTAAAATAAGTGCCTAGTGTTTTAAGTGCTAGTGTCAATAAATAGGGGGGGGTGAATTTAATAAAAATTACGACCAATTAGAGGCCCAGGCCTTTCGGCCCGAGGTATAAAAATTGTTCTGCATAGCCGAAGCTATGGCAGGAAAGTGATGGAAGTGCTATACACACGTGCTCCCAGTGACCGTAATGCTGGAGGGAAGCCCGAGCTTTCGCACCTCCCCTGCCTCAAGGCTTCGACCAGGCTCCGCACATCTCAGTACCAGTGCGGGAGCTTGGGGGGGTGCATTGCTCACCCCCCTCTCAACCAGCACTGGCCAGGATTGGATGCTTCACACAGTCTTATTCCAAAGAAAGTGGTTGCTCTGCTTTGTCGGATCATAGTGTATGTGTGCAGACCTGCCCTTACATTACTAGGGAGCTGACCGCCAGTGCCCAAGGCAGCCCCTTTTCCTATAGAACAGATTTTTGATTTAAATATTCTTTATTTTTTCATAAAAATAATATAAAACAAACTTTCATACCGTGACTGTGACGCAGCACAGGCTGGTAACATATACACAAGCAAGCACCATCGGTGTCATAACCTTTAATGTTGATACAACAAACAATTGGTCCTGCATCACTAATTCATGACTTTACGTTTTTCAATACAGGTCAAACAGGGGTAATGCTGTGGGAGGTTGTGGGATGGGCCAGGGCTGGGGACATTTAAACACAAAACACAAGGGTGAAACATCAGGGGGGATTGGGGCAATGGGCAGCATACACATTCAACACTTAAAGGGCAACTATAGTGAAAAAAAAACTTTGTCTGTATACAATGTTATAGATCACTTAGTATAAGCTGCCTTACTTTCATGTTCTGTGTGGCTTCGTTTCTTCAACACTGGCAGAAGTTTGTAACCAAGCTGTGTGTCCCCCTCCCCTCTCTGTCTAACTCTTCTCCCCCTCAAGCAGTGACGGGCTGTATACAGAGTCCGAGCATTGTCAGTTGAAAGGACTTTAATTTAAAGAAGTGCTGACATCCTTTTGACCCCTCCCTTCCAGAGCTAAACTGCAAGCTCAAAGTTTGGAATAAATAGCCATATGCTGAAGGAGGGGCAAGGGAGAGGGAGGACAAGTGGGTGCTGAGATTCTTTACAAGTAAGTTACTGACACTCTGCCTGTTCTCTAACTTTGCTAACGTTATTTACTTTTTCCTAAAGTTCATATCTCTCCCCCTGCTTATGAGATCATAATCCACTGAAGAGAGAGTCAGTGTAACAGCAGCTTGTGTGAGACCTCCAAAACACAGTGACTCTGCTTGTTGTTCCTGTTACATTTCAGTTGCTTTAGTCTATATATTTCATAGATTGCACTGTGTGTCTTTTTGGTATATATCTGTATTACTGTATTATATATACTGTATTAGTGGTTCCATTTGAGTCACTGGTTTTGTATGTAATAAGATTTTTTTGGGGGAGGGGCTGTTTTATAGTGTTGTTATGCTCATATTGGCTGGGTTAATGGTTTATGATTGTGTTTAGCACTACAGCATTGACTATATGTTGCCCATGTACATATAGTGTGGGTGAGAGTGTGTTGACAGTACTTGCAGGGGAAGCTTTGGATTGTGTGGGTTGTGTGCCTTTGAGTGACAATGAGGTGTAGCAGCTCCTACCAATCCAAGCATATTCAAAGGCTAATATCTCGGGACTATGTAGAATTTAAGAACTAAAGGTACCCTGGTGGATTGGGACTTATATGGATACATTAGAAGAATTAAAAAAAAACAATTTTCTCACATAATTGCCCTTTACATGTGTTACACTAAATCAAAGCCTCAGTGAGGGGGAGAAAAGAGGTGTGAGGGTGGGGAAACATTTGCCCAGCTTTATTTAAAAACAGACACAAAGGGAAAGGAGGGGGGAGGTAGAAAACAATTAATTGCCGTCTTCTTCCTCCACTCTGTCCATAATGGAATATCTCTGAGCACTATGGATTAGCTTGCGGCATGTCCAAAGGGACATCCTCTCTCCCTTCGTAGTACCAGGCGATTCCTGGCTATCCAGATAGCGTCCTTAAAACAGTTCATAAGGCCCAGCATCCTGGATCGCCTGGTCTCTATGAGCTCCAGAAATAGTCCTAAAGCACGAATGGTGAGAGAGGCTTGTTCCTGGGCACATTGTCTGGAACATAACTCAGGTTCATGTCCAAGGCATCCCAACAAAGCCTGTGCCACAGGGCATGCCCGAAGAGAATGCAATGCAGTCTCCTCCTGGACATGCAGAATGGACAATGTCTGTAGCGCGCAGTTTGCGGGCATGCATGAAAGTTCCTGAGAGGCAAACCCCCCTGAACAGCATCCCACGCCAGGTCCTTATGTTTTGTTGGTGACCTGCTGCTGGCAATATTGTTCCAAACAGTCTCCGACTGTAGCACAGGAGCCCGTGAATAGACTCCTTGTGTCTCTAGCTCTGATGAGCTTGTAAATGACTTTGATTTCCACAGGTCCGGATTCACTCCCTCCAGTTTGGTGTTCCTCACGAACTTTGTAACATCCAGGTAAAACCAGGTGTGTCCCCAGTTGTAAGGATGGAGCTGTCCCCCTTGTCCCAACCTAAACCTCTCCATAGAGGTAGCAGGAAGAAGCGTGACATGGAGTTTCCCCGCAGAGCTGTTGGCGAAACCGGTAATTGTCCGACGGATGCAGCTACATACAAAGAAAATCCGCAGCATGGTGGGGATGTCAATTCCCTTCCCTCCCCTGCTGTGGTCCTTGTACATTGCACTGCCCGCTTACTCTGTCCATCTTGGCCCCCAGTAAAGTAAAACACCGCCCTGTATGGCTCTGGATACTGTTGTAGTGGAGGCAGCCTGGGCCATTACTGCAAACAGGAAGAAATCTCATTCCGCAATACTAGTGCTTTACCTTCGATGGAAAGGTCTCTGAGGCTCCATAGTCCATTTTCTGTCGCATCTTTGAGGTCTTTCATCCAGGACTTTAGGGCCGCTCCCTCTCCCACCAACCAGACTCCTGAATTTTGATGAAGTCTGGCTTCACGGTGAAGGCATTGAGGCGGTGGATGACAGGTCCATTCCCCCAAAGAGTAGATTCTCTGACTTCCCGCAGTTGACCTTTGCCCCTGAAACTTTGCCAAAGTCCTCGCAGGTCTGGACAGTGCTGTCATCGACTGGGGCGTCTGCGCAGAAGATGGTGACATCATCCATATACAGCGAGCACTTTGCCTCACACGATCTGGACCTGGAGCAGTGATCCCTCTAATCCTCTGGTTCCGTCTGATGCTTTCTGCGAAGAGCTCTATGCACAGAGAAAAAGAAGAGGTGAAGAGAGGCAGCCTTGTCTGACTCCCGGACAAGATTGGAAAGGGGTCGTTTCCAGCCATTCACTAACACCGAGCTGACAATATCACGGTACATCAGGGCTAACATACGAACAAAATCTATCACCTAAACCAAGTCTACGCAGGGGCCTTTACTCATAAACACATGGAGACAACGGTCAAAACCTTTCCCAGGGTGCCGCGCGATGCGACGGTCCGGAGGTAATGGACCGTGTCTTGATTAGAGCAAACTATCTGCGTTCTGCGCCCGGGGATGCCGCAGTCTGGTCTGGATGGACGATCTGTCCGATGACAGCCTTTAGCCGGTTAGCACAGTACCTTTGCAAGGATCTTGTAGTCCACTTCAGAAGAGAGATTGGACGCCAATTTTAAGGTCCGATCTCTCCCCTTCTCTCTTATACAAATCGTAATCAGTCCTTTCCTCATGTGTCTACATCTGCCATCTCCTCGAAGAGTTCCAGCAAGTTCGGGCCAATGAGGTCCCACAGCGCTACATAGAGCTCTGCTGGGAACCGTCACTGCCGTTCTAAACGATTTGACAGCAGAGTGCAGCTCCTCCAGCGACAAAGGGGCCTCTGTTCGCAACACCTATGGGATCAAGGTGTTAGTAACACCAGAAAAAATACTCAGCCACATCCGTGTCGGTGGTTTTAGGGAGTAGAGGGCGCTGTAGTAGTTTGGAAACCACTTTCATCACCGCTTTCTTTTCCCCTTCTGTCTGTGGCCGGTCTCGTCCCGCAGCTTCAGGGGCGTGTGGCCGGAGTGAGTTTCCTGAAAAAGAAAGTTACACTTCTCCCCCTTCTCTAGATTCTCCACTTTGGAACGGAAGATGATGGCTCTGGATTCCTCCTCGAAGTGCTTTTTTCAGCGACGACTTGGTCTCCTCCAGCTCCTCTCTTACGTCCCAGCCGTGAAGGTGAAGGGTCCTGCAGGGACTGGATTTGCCTTGAAGTCTCCTGAAGTTTTGCCTTTCCTCACAACCGCCTGTTGTCTCCCTCTGGCCTGAAAGAAACTGCGAAACTTAATCTTCACAAACTCCCACCAATCACTTATACAGTTAAAATAACATTTCTGGTAGCCAAGTTCGGATAAGTATATTAGTCTTGTTAAAACATTTCCTCCATGTGCTGAGTTTCTGATTTGAGTTGTTCTCTATTTATGTCAGCAATCGTCAAATGCAGATGTAATCTTGTCCTCCGGTCTTTTCCATTTAAAGCATCCTTCGTGTGGTAAATCTGCTTTCTCATGATTGGCCAAAGCTCTATTTATATTCCTCCGTCGTGATACCCAGTTGTGCACAAGACTGAAACTGCAGCATAGTTGGAAATATTTTACAGCAGAAGCAAAATACAGCATCTCTGCTCTCAGAGTACAGGAGCCATGTCCTGTTGGTTATCTCGAATTTGGCAATTCTCGTCGATAATTTTACGGTTAAAACCTCTTTTGTGCTGGTCCTTTGGAAAGTTAAATCTGTTAACCTGCTGTGGACCATGTACACAGGAAATGCCTTAGTTCATTAGTCATATCCATCCATAGGCCAGGGCTCTCAGTAGGGATGGACTGAACTTGCATGGGCGACTAACTGGCTCATTTATTTCCTCCTCGGCAGCTTTGCTCAACTTCCATACTGTAGCTGTGGCTCCTGGTTCCATTTCCACTTCTATTAGTGAAGTTTCCTTGGCATTGCTTGAACTTTCTTCTGATGTAAATATAGGGAATGTTGTGCTACCATGAGGAGAATCTGCACAGTTGTTGTTGGTTCACTGACCAAATCAGGCTACAACCTGCTTTCGGCTCTAGAGGTTCTACAGATTTATCTTCACATGGCTCTGCCTCTGAAGAAACTTCAGGATAGCTCCTTTTTTTGTTTGGATAAAGCAGCCTCTTTAGCAAGCCTTTTTTTTTATACGCTGCTCCAGACAGCTTGATTCTCTTGCGTCCAAACATTTTTCCTTTTTTGTGAAAGAAGAAATAAATCAGAACAAAGATAAAATAAAAATGAAGGCAAAAAAAAAAAAAATCTGTCTGTTATCTATCTATCTGTCTGTCTGTCTATCTATCATCTGTCTAATTTTCTATCATCTGTCTATCTATCTACAACATCTATCTAATCTAACAACTATCTATCTATATATCTATCATATGTCTATCTATCTATCTTCTATCTATCAATCTATCACTGCTATCTATCTATCTTTGTCTATCTATCTAATACTCTTATCACCCTATAATCTGTCTATCTATCTATATAATCTATCACCCTATAATCTTCTAGCTATCATCTATCTATCTATCTATCTATCATCTGTCTAATCTATCTATAAACAACTATTTATCTATCTATCATATGTCTATCTATCTATCTATCTATCTATCCTTCACTGCCTGTCTATCTATCTATCTATCTATCATCTTTCTATCTATCTATAATCTTTCTATCTATCTCCTCTATCATCATCTGCCTATCTATCTATTATCTATCTATGAGCTCTCATCTATCATCATGTCTACCTATCTATCTATCATCTGTCTATCATATATCTATCTATCTATCTATCATCTATCTATCTATCTATCTATCTATCTACCTATCTATCTATCTCTCTATCATCTGTCTATCTATGATATCTATCTACTCTTTATCTATCTATCATCTATCTTCATCTATCTTTTTTTTTTTTAATCATTCAGTTTTTATTGAAAAGTTTTCAGAATAAATTGGATACATATTGACATAGTTCAAATCAAATATCAAATAATAAATGAGTATAATTAGATATAATTTACAGTGAAGTGTAGGTTCCATTAGTTAAAGTGGTTCGAAAATAAATTAAAATTGTATGCCCGCCTCAGCTTGCCAGGTTATATCTTGTCTTCGTCTGACATATACAAAATTACTTTTTGGGACAGAAGTAGAGTTAGCTGTGTTGATATAATGATCTATTATCAGTATACCAGTATTCCCCATTTTTTATGAACTTGTGGAAATTAAGTTGAGTTATAGCGTATTGTTTCTCATATTGCATATTGGTATTTAAATTCTTCAGTAATAGTGCATGTTAGGGATTTTAGTGGTTTAACCAGTTTCTGGCTAATTGTATGATAATTATTGTGGTGTGGGTAGATGATGGTTTTGTTGGTTGTTAGGAATTGTTGTAAATCTATCCCTAGGAGAGCTAATTCGGGGGTGGAGAGTAATCTTTTTTGCAGTATTGATGATAATATTGTTGAGATTTGTTCCATGTTTTCCTTATTCCTACAGGTCCAGAATATGTGCAAATAAAGTTCCTCTGGTCTCTCCACATCTCCAGCATATCGGTGAGTATTTGGGGTTCCCATTTTTCTAATATAGTTGGTGTTCTGTAGTATCTTAACAGTATTTCCCTTGAGTTTCCCAATGTTGTGGAGCATTTGGACAGTTTAAGGGATATTGGCTGCATCAGACCATTGTTTTCATTAAAGACTTTCCCCAGATCTTCCTCCCATTTTATATGTGGCTTGAGTTTAGTGATATATTTTTGTTGTTGATCAGGATATAGAAAGTTGTTATTCCTTTGGTGGGGGTTGTGGGGGCTATAATTGTGTAGTTCAGTGATTCTTTTGAGGTTTTTCCATTTGGAGGTTGTGAGCAGGGAGATTATTTGATTATGTTTGAAGAAATCTTTCGGTTTAGCTGGTATTTGTTTTGTAATATGGTGAATGGGATCGGCTTTTCATGCTGGTGAGTTGATCAATTGTTTTTAGTTGATATTGATCCCATTGACATGTAAATCTGGGATGATTATTTCGATACTGTTTATGGGTATATATCATATAAGTGGACTAGGAAATTTTTGGTTTTTATGTATATTTTTCCAGATTTTGATAGTTTGTTTGGGGTAGGGTAATAAGGAAGGGTTATTTGTTATTTTCTAGGAGTGTTGCTCCATATTTGTTTTCAGTCCTGGATGCACATTTTTTTCTTCTATTCACACCATGTTCGTGCTTGTCTTGCCTTTCCACCAGTATTTATTTGATCTAAATTGTTGCTTGGTAATAATCTCTCAGGATTGGTATTGCTAGGCCTCCTGTTTTTCGATTTTTGGCCATATTTGGTTGTTTTTATTCTTGCCTTGTTTTGGTTCCATATAAATAAGTTATGTTTTTTTTGTGCTCTTGAAGGAAGGGATCTGGAATGTTTATGGGATTGATCTGAACATGTAAGATCCTGGGGGAGAATCATCATTTTAGATGTCGTTATTCTGTCCATTAATGATGTGTCTTAATCTTCCAACTTTTTTGTCTGGTTCTCTAATTTTTATTAGTGGTATAAAGTTGGATTGATAGGTTTTCAAGGTTGGTTGAGATTTTGATTCCCAGGTAGGTTATTTCGTTGGAGTCCCATTTAAATTGGTTTTTACTTGATAAAATATTTTTAAAGTCCCTGAAATATTGGTTTCCATAACTTGGGTTTTTTTCTCGTTGGTTTTGTAGTAAGATAGCATTCCAAATTGGTGAAGATGTTTGTAGATATGTATTAATGAGGTAATTGGTTTTGTGACAATTAGAATAACATCGTCTGCGAAGATGGCTATTTTATGGGGATATGGAATTAATTTTGATGCCTGTGATATTTGGGTCTCTCTTATTTTTTTGTGCCAGAGGTTCCATAGCTAGAGCGAAGATTAGTGGGGATAGAGGCATCCTTGCCTTGTTCCATTGGAGATATTATATGGTTTAGAAAGCATGTTGGATACGTATACATTTGCAGATGGGTTGGTGTATGGTGCCATGATTGCTCTTTTGAAGGAGTTTTGAATTCCAAATTTTTTCCAGTAAAGGTCTAGGTATTGCCATTAATACGGTCAAGGCCTTTTCTGCATCTAGTGATATAAATAACGATGGGATATTGTTGTGTTGGCCCAGTCTATGAGTCAATAATTCTTCTCGTGTTATCTGTCGATTGTCTGTTTTTAATAAACCCCACCTATCTAAGTGGATAAGATGTGGAAGTATATCCTTGAGTCTTTCGGCTAATATTTTGGAGTATAGTTTAGATCATTGTTTAGAAGGGAGATTGGTCTGTAGTTTCCAATGAATGTCGGGTCTTTCCCCTGTTTGGGATTGGTATGATTATAGCTTTCAGCTTTCTTTAGGGAACGATTGGATTTCAAAGGCTTTGTTGAACAAGTTTGCATATGTGGGGTAGGGTTGTAGAGTAGGTTTTGTAATATTCGTTGGTAAACCCTCTTCCCCTGGGGATTGTTGAGTTTTTCTGTCTTGATAACTTTAGTTATTTCTGCTTGGGAGATAGTTTTATCTAGGTATTCTTTTTGGTCTGCTGTGATGGAGGGTTAAATTTATTGAGTTGAAGAATGACTCTAGAATTTCCTTATTAGGCTTTTGGACTTCTTCGTTCTCTGCAAGATTGTATAGTTTAGAAGAATATACTAATTGGTTAGCTATCTCTTGGGGATTAGAATCTTGTTGTTTTTTTCTATAATACAGAAATTTTAGTATTGGCTATTTTATTTTTGATTCTGTTCGCCAGGTTTTTGTTTGCTTTAACCCCTTGGTATAGGAGGAGGCTTTTATTCTTCTAAGCATTTTTTCGTAGTCGTAGAGATTAGGGAATGGAGTTTGTCTATTGTTTCCTTCAGTTGTAGTTTTAAGTGTTGTGATGGTTTTTGTTTGTTTCTTTTTCTAATGTACTATTTTTTTGTAGCAGTGTTTATTTGTTTTGTTTTCTGGTTTTGTTTATTTGGGATGCTTGTTGATGCAGATGCTCCTTATGACAGCTTTGTGTGCATTCCTAGTATGAACGGATCTATTTCTGGTGATTCATTTATTTCGAAGTATTCGGTAGAGCTTTTTGTATTTGTTTTTGGATTCTTCATTGGTCAGTATTGTTGGGTTGAGTCTCCATGGCCTTACTTGGTTGAGATTGAATCTTTCTTTCAGAAGAATTGTTATTGGTGCATGGTCTGACCTTGTAATATGGGAGATTTTGGTGTTTAGGGGTGTTTCTGGAGGGTCCACTTGTCTACTAGAATGTAGTCTAACCTAGATACATATTGTGGGTTTGGGAGAATATAGTGTAGTCTTTCTCGTTGGGTGGAATGTTCTCCATGCATCAAATAGGTCCTCTGATTTTAGGAGGTTAGAGAATTGGTTTGCTTTTCTTTGTTTTGGGGTTGGTAGAGTCTAATTCTGGGTCTAGCAGTTGGTTAAAGTCTCCACATATTATAGTGTTTTTTTGGTGGTATTCTTTAACTTTGTAGATAATTTTCTTTATAAACTTGATTTGTTTTTGGTTGGGTGCATATAGGTTGGCTATAACTAGGTTTTGGTTGTTTATGGAGCAGTGTAGGATTATATATCTGCCTGGGATGTCTATCTTTGCTTCATAGTTTGAATGCTAATAAGTTGTTTATTGCGATGGTGACTCCTCTTTTTTTCTTATCTGAGATTAGTGGAAGATGTTGTTGTATATTTGTGTTTGAGAGATGATTCGATGCTTTGTTTATGGTGTTTTCCTGAATACATGCTAATCTATCTTGTTATTGTGAGTTCTTTCCATAGCAGAAACCTTTTCTGGGGGGAGTTGAGTCCTCTGACATTATATGATTGCAGTTTAATTCCCATTAATTTTTGGAGTTTTCTTGATAGTTGGTTGTTTTGGATTCTTAATTAAGGTCAGAATGAAGAAGGTGTTTTTAAGATTTGTATTTTGGGAGGTTATCTGGCATTTGAAGGGGGTTTTGTGGTGTACTTATGGGAGTGTGGAAATAGGCAGCTGAGGCAAGGCATTTACACAAAATTATAAAACATAAAACATATAAAACATATAAAACATAAACTGGTTGATAAACATATCAATAGCAAGGTTATAGGAAGACCGCAATGGTCAATAACATTTCCTAGTTATCATACGATATCTAGATTATTATAGGGCTATTTGCCACCTGGAATTGTTGTTTTTTTATTTAAAACCGTTCTTTGTCTCTTAAATGACTAGTCTAGATTGGTTTTTACTTGGTCTGTTCTCTTCTGGCCGGTCATATTTTGGCCAAGTAGATCTTTTATATTTTGAGTAGGGGAGTACTCTAATTATTGCGTGGTTTAGCTTATCTCCTTAGGTTAAGTGTGCTAGTGGATATATCTAACAGTCACAGGAAAGATGTTTTATCTAAGTTCTTTAATTTGTTAAATAGTTGTTTGTGGAGCGGGTCGTGATGTTGTGTTTTGTGTTTCATATCTAAGTGTGTTTGTTTTGTCTAACCACTAGTTTTTGTTGGTGTTCTTTTCTGTGAAGGATATAGGTGAGGGATATCCTCCTATGTTATTATTATTATAATACTTCTTTGGATGTACCCCTATTATCTCTACTTGCATTAGTAAACGACCGAAACAGTGTATATACAAAGGAAACAACAGTATCTAAGCACCAAATTACATAAACATTCAAATTACATAAACATGTACTTATTAGTAGTAGACATCTGATTTAATGTACTAGTACAAACTTCAAACCGTTTTCCTTGCCTGGGTTCCAGCTCATGGTTTTCTCTGTTTAGAAGAGTCTTTGGGAGTGGCGTTATCAGCATATAAGAGTTTTTCATGTTTTGGGAGGGTAGCTTCCAAGATATTAATTATCAGTTAGTAGTTAACAGTTAGTAAGGGTGTTTTAATTTATACTGATGTTTGGTTTAGGTAACTTCTAACTATAGTTCCATTCCTTTTGGATTTTTCCGTTGTTGTATGTTGTCTTTCAGTTGATTCCTGATGGATTGAGGGATGTTTAACTTCCATTCTTGGACTTTGAGAGCAGCTTCTCTAGGTGTGTTGAAGAAATATGTTTTTTCCTTCCTTAGTTACAATCAGACGGACTGGAAATCCCCATTTATATTTTATAGCGTTGAATCTGAGAATCTCTGTGGCTTCTGGAATGTTTTTCTTAGTTGCATAGTTTGGGGTGAGAGATCTGCATAAATTGTAGTGAGTATATTTGCTTGGTAGGTTATTTTTATTTCTTGAGAGTGCCATCACTTGTTCTTTAGTTTGAAAAATAGGAATCTGATTATTACATCTCTGGGCTGTTTGGGGGGCACTTTTTGGTTAAATAGTCTGTGAGCTCTGTCTATTGTTCTCTCAGTTTTGGATGAATCTGGCAGATTGTTTCAAATAATTTTTTCTAGATATTGATCTAGTTCAGAATTTAGGACGTGTTTCGGATATGCCCCTGATTTTAATGTTGTTTCTCCTTGATCTGTCTTCTAAGTCTGTAATTTTTGTTCTGAAGTGTGACTACTTTTTCGTCTAGGTGTTGTGAGCGTCTGCTAGTTCGTTGAATGAGTTGTAAATTCGGCCATTTTATGTTCTATGTGGTTGGTTCTTTCTGCGATATCTTTATGTCTTTTTTAATAGTTTGAACCATTTCTGTAACATCCATTTTAAAGGCTGTGGTGTTAGGATATGAGCATGTCTTTTAGCACCCTTTCTGAGACTGGAGTATCTAGTGGGGAATTATGTAAGGGGTTATGATCTTGTGTGATTTCTCTATATATCGCTGTCTTCTTCTTCTTCTGACATTCCCTTTTCTGTGTCTTTTCCCAGGTTCTCCCCTTGGTTGTTTTTCTGGGGAT
Organism: Hymenochirus boettgeri; assembly: GCA_019447015.1. NCBI lineage: Eukaryota > Metazoa > Chordata > Amphibia > Anura > Pipidae > Hymenochirus > Hymenochirus boettgeri. Next base: position 68,468,322 of record CM033472.1, read on the forward strand.
CTTGTGTGGAGAGCCCCTGGTTAGGGTGGAGATCTGCGTCCCTGGTCATCTCCTGGGTTTATGCTCGATATTTGTAAGTCTATTCCCTGTTCTGTATCAGAGTCTATGGCTGTATTATTGGTATAAGCTGATTGTTTTTGTTTTCTTACTTTTTCGTCTTTTTTTTCTTCTCTTGCAGGTCGCGGGTCTCGTGTTTCCTATGGGCGCCGCCATCTTGGATTTCGGGCTGTTGCTGTGCTGCCCGGAAGAATGAGTAAGTTTTTGGGTGTTTGTTTGGGTTAGCGGGTTGTTTTTACCCATCCTGGGAGCCTGGACCAAGTCTGCTATTCCTGTTGTTTTTAGGGATTTTATGTGTCGTTTACGTCGCTGTTAGTAGCTTTAAATCCGGTAGCAGTGTGGGAGCTCTTACTCCATACGTCCTCTCTCCAGGACAGCTGGCCACGCCCCCCTATCATCTATCTTTTACCTATCTATCATCTATCTAATAATCTATCATCTGTCTGTCTGTCTATCTATCTAATAATCTATCATCTGTGATCTTTCTATCTATCTATCTATCTATCTATCTATCTATCTATCTATCTATCATCATCATCTGGCTATTTATTTGTCTAATTATTTATGCTAGGCCTGCCACCTGGGCACATTATATATATTATTTATGGTTGCTGCCTGCAAGGCACTGGGCCCTGGGCATATTATTTTGATTATTATGACTGACTGGCAGACACATAATGTTTATATCTGTTGGACTAGGCCTGGGCATTGCCGCAATTAATAATTATATTAATTTTTATTTATAATATATAAAATCTATCATCTGTCTATCTCATATATCTATCTATCTAGATCTATCTATCTCTCTATCATCATCTCATCTGTCATCTATCTATCTATCTATCATCATATATACAAACATAGAAAAGATAATCAATGCACATTCCTAGGCCCCATACAATTCATATATCTGCTCACTGGCATACTTTATAAACAAAGGGTTTTAGTATACATTACTGTGATCACATGAATGAAAAGCCTTCAACCACGTCAAGGTAACCCCAGTCTGAAGGTCCTAACGTCTAACCTTTTCAATTTCTTTTACTTCAATTACGATTAGCAAACTTTTGCATTTCTCATTCTTACACACTGGATCCATTTAACAGGCTCTCTCCCTTCCCCCCTCAGCCCTTTGGCTTTTTAAAAATGAGGGAAGAGGCCATCCAGTGCTTTATATTAAAGGCAAGGGACCTCCCATTAGGGGCGTGTTGGGGGTGCTATACCACATGGAGGCTTGACAAGCCTCCCAATAAATACATCAAATCCAAGAATTGTGGAAGCACTCCAATTAGCAGATAATATGATATTGTATGGGGCCTAGGAATTTGCATTGATTATCTTTTCTATGTTTGTATAAAATGTTTGACCAGATCAGTAGCACTTCCACTAAATGTAGTTGTAAATGAGCCTAATTGGAGTGCTTCCACAATTCTTGATTGTATGTATTTATTGGAGGCTTGGTCAAGCCTCCATGTGGTAATAGCACCCCCAACACGCCCCTTTAGGGGGAGGTCCTCTGCCTTTAATATAAGCACTGGATGGCCTCTTCCCTCATTTTTAAAAAGCCAAAGGGCTGAGGGAAGGAGAGAGCCTTTTAAATGGATCCATGTGTAAGATGAGAAATGCAAAAGTTTGCTAATCGTAATTGAAGTAAAGAAATTGAAAAGGTTAGACGTTAGGACCTTCCAGACTGGGGTTACCTTGACGGGTTGGAAGGCTTTTCATTCATGTGATCACAGTAATGTATAACTAAAACCCCTTTGTTTTAAAGTATGCCATGAGCAGATAATATGATTTGTATGGGCCTAGGAAATGTGCATTGATTATCTTTTCTATGTTTGTATAAATGTTTGACCAGATCAGTAGCACTTCCACTAAATGTAGTTGTAAATGAGCCTAATTGGAGTGCTCCACAATTCTGGATTGTATCTATCTATCATCATGTCTATCTATCTATGATCTATCTATCTCTATCTATCTATCTATTTATCTCTTTATCTATCTATCTCTATCTATCTATCTATCTATCTATCAGCATCTGTCTATCTATCGTCTATCTATCATATCATCTATCTTATCTATCTAATCTATCATCTATCTATCTATCATCTATCTATCTATCTATCTATCTATCTATCTATCTATCTATCTATCTATCTATCTATCTATCTATCTATCATATATCATCATCTATCTATCTATCTATCTATCTATCTATCATCTATCTACTATCTATCTCCTAATCTATCTTCAATCTATCTATCTATCTATCATATATCTATCTATCTATCTATCTATCTATCTATTATCATCTTCAATCTATCATATAATAATCATCTATCTATCTATCTATCTATCTATCTATCTATCTATCTATCAATATCTATCTATCTATCTATCTATCTATCTATCTATCTATCAATCTACTATCTATCTATCTCTCTATCTATTATCTATCTATCATCTACTATTATAATATCTATCTATCTATCTATCTATCTATCTATCATATATCTATCTATCTATCTATCTATCTATCTATCATCTATCTATCTATCATCTATCTAATCTATCTAATCTATCATCTATCTATTCTATTTATCTTATCTATAATCTCTCATCTAATCTATCTATCTATCTACTATCATATATCTATCTATCTATCTAATCTATCTCTATCTATCTCTCTATCTATATATCTATCTATCTATCTATCTATCTCTCCTATCTATCTATCTATCTATCTATCTATCTATCTATCTATCCTATCTATCTCTATCTATCTATCTATCATCTATCATCTATCATCTCTCTATCTATCTATCTATCTATCTATCTACTATCTATCTATCTATCTATATCTCTATCTATCTATCTATCTCATCTATCTATCTCATCTATCTATCTATCTATCTATCTATCTATCTACATTATCTATCTATCTATATCTATCTATCTATCATCTATCTATCTCTCTATCTATCTATCATCTATCTATCTATCTATCTATGCTCTATCTCAGTCTTAACTATCTATCTATCTATCTATCTATATCTCATCATCTGGCTATATAATTATTTATCTAGGCCTGCTGCCTCACTGCCTGGGCACATTATATTATTGGTTGGTGGTTGCTGCTTGCAGGCAGCAGGCTGCAATCACTGACTGGGCCCTCAGAGAGAGAACAGAACACAGACCCCCCCAGCCTCCCCAGGCCCGCCATCCCTATAAAGTAAGTTGTAACTTGTTTTGTTTGCCTATTATTATTATTAGGATAGATAGGAAATAGGATTAGGGAGGATTTCAATTCAATAATCATAATTTCATTCTGATTTATTATATATTTATCCCAATCTCACTCACTGTCTTGCACTGAATGACTGAATCCAAATCAGTCAGATCGGACGGGACGCACACGAGGGACACACGACACAGATAACTTCTTCACAGTCACTTGACACACTGTGTCACACTGTCACTGAAGGTGAAGGACGGTGACGGACACTGGACACAACAAGGGCTGGCAGCGCAGTGTGTGCAGCTCGACCAGCAGCCTGTCCTGGGATGGTTTGCGCGCGGCTAAACTCGTGCTCTTTCAGCGCTGACGTCACGGCGACGCAGCGCATGCAACATTGAGGATGGTCTAGAACTTCGGTTCGGGATGAGGCGGAGTCAGGACTTCGGTCTTCTCTTCGGAGTCCGGAGTCTCCGGACAGTTGTATAACTTGAAGCTGAAGTTTCCTGGACTGCTGCTGCTGTGCTGGTAATGTAACAAGTCCGGTGCTCACCCCCCCCCACCCCCCCACCCCCCCCACCCCCCAGATTAGGGAGGGAGTTGGGCAGCCGGAATGCCGGCCTCCATTTAAAAAAAAAAAAAAAGTGTGTGACTGTGACAGTGCGGCAGTGCCGCTTCCCTGCAGGGTGCCGCTCTGCTTCTGCTCCACCCTGCATCATTAGTGAGGCGGCCCTGCTGGTGGTTGCTACTGGGCCGCAGGTCTGGAAAAGTTCCAGGCGCTCATTCTTCCCGGGGGGGCGTACACATTGATTGGACTGGCTCGCCCCCCAGGAGCCATCTATGCCAGAATTCTGCCACAGACCAACTCCCGGACGGAATCAAGTGTGAAGAGGCTCCCCCCTGTGAGAACGGCTACACCCGCGGACTTACAGCCGCCCCCACCCGACCATAGGAGGGACCATGGGTCCACTGCCGACAGAGGTACTTCTAGGATGGAAGAAAGTAAGGCACATTCCTCAACATAAATATATCACATTGCTGTGTAGGGAGAAACGTTAGTATGGCTTGCCGTCTTAACTTATCTTTAATACTCCGTACATTAATGGTGAATATAGAAAGGGACACCATTAGTTTAGGGTATAAAAAGAAAGTCCAGATCAGACAGTAATTACCGCTCCCGTCGGGGGTTCCTCGTCTGGTGCTTTCTCCAGGGAGAGTAGGGGTAGGGCAAGCTGCTGAGTGGGTAGCTTGCACTGGGGGAGAGGGGGGTGATGGGAATTGGTGGGGAGGTAGGGACTTTGCTTACCTTTTCCTTTTGACTTTAACCTTTCGAGTGTCTGGCTTTGGTGCCGAGACAGTAGTTCTGGGTCCCGCTGCTGCAGCTGCTGCGTAGGTCCGGTTTCCTGGGGGCAATCTCTGTAGGTATGGTCGGCCTCACCACAGAGGTTGCACAACTTTCTTTTTGGGCAGTTTTTAGCCTCGTGTCCAACAATTCTGCATAGCCTGCAGGCGACTCCTTGCAGTCTCTCATGACGTGCCCGGACCGCTGCATTTTTTGCATATCTGTGGCTGGTTCCGGGTAGTGCAGATTCCTGCTGAGCTGCCCAGGAGAAGAACTGTGGAAGGTGTTGAAGGCCATCGGCTGCTGCTCTGCTGCGTTCCTCAATTTGACGATATACGCCCACTTTCCCGTCCAGTATCCCTCGTCATTAAAGATGGGGTCCTTAATGACTGTGCAGAATCTAGACAAAGGGTGGTTATATCCTTTACCGGTTTAGCGAGTTCCGCATTGTAACCGTCACCCCGCGTTCCTCCTCTCCTTGGATAGGCAATTGCCCACAAAGTGAGAGAACGGGGATTCAGGCCCTGCCGCTTTGACCGTTCCCATATCTCCTGCATATAGCAATGAGGCAAAGGTCACGTAGAACACTCCGGCAAAGAACGACTGGATACTTACAGTCTCCGATTTTGAGAAGCCCTGTTCCTTAACCATCTTCCTTGTAAAGACCGTGGTGGTCATATCGGGCATCCTTCCTTCGTCTCCTTCAGCTTTAGAACGACAGTCTGTCGCTCCAGGGCTCTAGAGGGGGGGTTCCGTCAGGGTTTACCCGGCTGGTTTGCCCTGGGTTGGAGCTGGGGTCTCGGCAGGTTGGTGGTTGTTGGTCCGGTTGGCGTTCTCGTTCATGGAGACAACGGGCACTCCTCCTGACCATCTTTTCTCTGAAAAGAAAAGAAGGGAATGGGGGAGAGAAAGAAAGAAGAAAAAGAAAGGAGAGGTGGAACAAAAGATGAGGAGAGGAAAGTGAGAAAAAGAGCTGGCTTACTTACTCCTGAGGTGCTTCTGGGAAAGTAGGCGGGGCTATGCAAATTAAATGCAAAGCTCCGGGCGAAGTTCTCAGGAACTCGGACGGAGTCTGGATCTCGGGGTTCTTCTCAGCACTCTGCTCGGTTAGAACTCGGCTCTGCTCAGGAACTCAGCTGGGCTCAGGAACTCTGCTCGGCTCAGAACTTTTGCATACTTCTTTGAAGGTCCCGTCGATCACGATCTGGTCGTTACAGCTTGTCTTGTTCTTAAAAGAACATTTGTGAGTACTAAGCTTGTGATCGCTTCAAGATCTCGTGAAAGCAACTGAACTGATAAAACAGATTTTTGATTAAAATATTCTTTATTTGTCATAAAAATTATATAAAACAACATTCATACCGTGTACGTGACGCAGCACAGGCTGGTCAATACACAACACTCATGTGGTGCAAAAAAACTAACATAACATAGGTCCTGCACACTCTTCATGACTTTACTTACATTCTATAACGGTATAGACAGGGGGTAAGCTGGGGAGGTGTGGGCTGGGTTGGGCTGGGGGACATTTACATAACAAACTGACAAGTGGTGAAAACATCAGGGGGGATTGGGCAAGGGGGGCAGCATTCACATTCAATACTTTAAGACATTGAAACATAATCAAATAAAGCCACAGTGTGAGGGGGGAGGAAAGGAGGTGTAAGGGTGGGGAAACCTTTGCCCGAGGCTTTATTTAAAAACAGACCAAAGGGAAAGGAGGGGGGAGGTAGAAAACAATTAATCAACGTCTTCTTCCTCCACTCTGTCCATAATTGGTATAGTCTCTGAGCAAGCTAGGATTAGCCTGCGGCAGTCCAAAATGGACATCCTCTCCCTTCTTAGGACCAGGCGTTCCTGGCTATCCAGATAGCGTCCTTAAAACAGTTCATAAGGCGCCAGGCATCCTGGATCGCCGGTCTCCGTGGGCTCCAGGAAATAGTCCAATAAGCACCGATGTGGTGAGAAGGCTGTTCCTGGGCACATTGTCTCTAAGTTCATGTTCCAAGGCACCAACATAAGCCGTGCCACAGGGCATGCCCAGAAGAGATGCAATGCAGTCTCCTCCTGGACGATGCAGAATGGCAATGTCTGTAGCGGCACAGGTTGCGGGCATGCATGAAAGCCCTGAGGGGCAAACCCCCTGAACAGACATCCATGCCAGGTCTTTATGCTTGTTGGTGAGCCTGCTGCTGGCAATATTGTCCCAAACAGTCTCAGCTGTAGCACAGCGGAGCCCTGAAATAGACTCCATTCTGTCTCTAGCTCTGATGAGCTGTAAATGACTTTTGATTTCCATAGGTCCGTTTTTCACTCCCTCCAGTTGGTGTTCCCTCACAACTTTGTAACATCCAGGTAAAACCAAGGTGTGTCCCAGTTGTAAAGGAATGAGCTGACCCACTTGTCCCATCTGAGACCTCTCCATAGAGGTAGCAGAAGAAGCGTGACATGGAGTTTCCCGCGGACTTTTGGCAAACCGGCTCTGGACACTGTTGCCAGTGGGCAGCCAGGCCTGGGCCATATACTGCAGAACAGGGATAATCTCATTCCGCAATACTAGTGCTTTACCTTCGATGGAAAGGTCTCTGAGGCTCCATAGTCCGAATTTCTGTCGCATCTTTGAGAGTCTTTCATCAAAGACTTCAGGGCCGCTCCCTCTCCACCAAACCAGACTCCTAGGATTTTGATGAAGTCTGGTTTCACGGTGAAGGGCATTGAAGCGGTGGACGACAGGTGCCATTCCCCGGAGTAGAGTCTCTGACTTCCCGCAGTTGACCTTTGCTCCTGAAGTTTGCCGAAGTCCTCGCAGGTCTGGACGAGTGCTGTCATGACTGGGCGTCTGCACAAAGATGGTGACGTCATCCATGTACAGGCGAGCACTTGGCCTCGCGACGGTCTGGGCCTGGTGCAGTGATCCCTCTGATCCTCTGGTTCCGCCTGATGCTTTCTGCGAAAAGCTCTATGCAACAGATAAAAGAAAGAGTGAGAAGGGCAGCCTTGTCTGACCCGACAAGATTGGAAAGGGGTCAGTTTTTCCACAGCCATTCACTAACACCGAGCTGACTATACACGGTACATCAGCTAACATAATGAACGAAATCTATCACCTAACCAAGTCTAACGCAGGCCCTACTCATAACACATGGGAGACACGGTCAAATGCCTTCTCCTGGTCAAACTGACCAGGGCCGCACGGATGCGCGGTCCCGGATGTAATGGACCGTGTCTCTAATTGAAGCAAGACTATCTGCGATTCTGCGCCCGGGTATGCCGCAGGTCTGGTCCGTTGGACGATCTGTCCGATGACAGCCTTTAGCCGTTGGCAAGTACCTTCTGCAATCTTGTAGTCCACATTCAGAAGAGAGACGGACGCCAATTTTAAGGTCCGATCTCTCCCCTTCTGCTTATACAAGATCGTGATCAGTCCTTCCTCAGTGACTGGGGCTTCTGTCTTCATCTGCATCTCCTCGAAAGATCCAGCAAGTCCGGGCCATGATATCCCACAGCGCTACATAGAGCCCGCTGGAGACCATCACTGCCCGGGGTCCTGCGTTTCTAAACGATTTGACAGCAGAATGCAGTCCTCCAGTGACAAAGGGGCCTCTGTTCGAGCAACACCTACGGATCAAGCATGTTAGTAACACCAGACATAAAATACTCAGCCATATCCGTTGTCGGTAGTTTAGGGGAGTAGAGGTCGCTGTAGTAGTCGAAACCACTTTCATCACCGCATCTTTTCCCCTTCTGCTTGTGCCGATCTCGTCTCGCAGCTCTGACAGGGGCGTGTGGCCGGAGTGGAGTTTCCTGAAAAAGAAGAGTTACACTTCTCTCCCCCTTCCCTAGATTCTCCACTTTGGAACAGAAGATGTGGCTCTGGATTCCTCCTCGCAGTGCTTTTTCAACGCGACGACTTGGTCTCCCTCCAGCTCCTCTCTTACGTCCCAGCCGTGAAGGTGAAGGTCCTGCAGGGACTGGAGTTGCCTCTGTAGTCTCCTGAAGTTTGCCTCTCCCTCTCACACGACCTGTTGTCTCCCTCTGGCCTGAAAGAAACTGCGAAACTTAATCTTTACAAACTCCCACCAATCACTTATACAGTCAAAGTACATTTTCTCATTCCTCCACTGATATACGCATCCCGGAGTTCCTCTACAGGTCCTCTCTTTCCAGCAGGTACAATTCAGCTTCCAGGAGCCTGGGCCAGGAGGGAAAACCGGTGGCCCAGAGTCCCCTGAAAGAGATGCCCCTGTGGTCCGAGAAGAAGCAGGGACCATGGAGTGCGTGCCTTCTTCACTGTGCGGGAGGTAAACACAAAGTCAATCCTAGAGCGCACAGACCCTCGGGGCGGCTCCAGCTAATTAACAGAGCCGTTCCCGATTGATCCAGTTGCAATCCTTTAAGAAGCTTCGGTTACCATTTCTTCAGCGTTTCGAGGGTCAATCTATCATCTATCTATCTATCTATCTATCATCTATCTATCATCTATCATCTATCTATCTATCTATCTATCTATCTATCTATCTATCTATCATCTATCTTCTATCATCTATCATCTATCTATCTATCTATCTATCTATCTATCTATCTATCTATCTATCATCTATCATCTATCAATCTATCTATCTATCTATCTATCTATCTATCTATCTATCTATCTATCCTATCTATCTATCTATCATCTATCTACTATCTATCTATCTATCTATCTATCTTCTAATCTATCTATCATATATCTATCTTCTACTACTATCTATCTATCATCTATCTATCATCTATCATATATATAATATCTATCTATCATCTATCTATATATCTATCTCTATCTATCATATATCTATCTATCTATCTATCTATCTATCTATCTATCTAGCGATCATCTATCTATCTATCATCTATCTATCTATCTATCTATCATAATATAATATCTATCTATCTATCTATCTATCTATCATATATCTATCTACCTATCTATCTATCTATCTATCTATCTATCTATCTATCATCTATCTTCTATCTAATCTATCATCTATCTATCTCTTTATCTATCTCATCATCTATCATCTATCTATCTATCTATCTATCTATCATATATCTATCTATCTATCTATCTATCTATCTATCTATCTATCTATCTATCTATCTATCTATCTCTCTATCTATCTATCTATCTATCTATCTATCTATCTATTATCTATCTATCATCTATCATCTATCATCTATCTATCTATCTATCTATCTATCTATCTATCTATCTATCTATCTATCTATCTATCATATCTATCTATCTATCATCTATCTATCTATCTATCTATCTATCTATCTATCTATCTATCTATCTATCTATCTATCCTATCTATCTATCTATATCTAATCTATCTATCTTCTACTTTATCTATCTATCTAGCTATCTATCATCTATCTATCTATCTATCTATCTATCTATCTATTTATCTTCAAAACTCTAG